>JAJJWW010011960.1:0-34890 GCA_023531295.1 Papaver armeniacum | reverse complement strand
TTTGTTCTTCTCCTTAAGTTGAAGATTTTTCTTTTCAAGATTGTTGCGCCTTTTCTCGAGATCTGAGGCAACAACAAAGGAAGCTCTCCCAGACTTGATGTGACTCAATAATGTTGTAGAAAGTGGTAGTAAGGTTGTCGTTCACTCGGACTTGATGAAATCGATTCTAGGATTTAATAAAGAAAAATAATAAATATAAAGAATATATACAATTTATGTCACAAGATGGAGAGATTCTTTGGGACTCGGGATTCCACCAATTCTTACATTCATGCGGTTCATCTATTAATTCTGGACAATTAAGGCTCATAAAGTAACAAACATCGACTCTAATTCTTTGCCAAGGTAGATTTTATAAAGAATTATATGTAACTCTCACAAGCATGGCGCATCTAAAGTACCTAAGACTAAGCATGCGACAATTAACGAATTCACAAATAATCAATAAAAATCATAAATCAATTATAATAGTGCAAATAGTCATAAAGGAATTAAATATAATTACCACATGGGTGCAAAACGGCTTCCTCCGTCGTCCCCGGTGATGGGTTCTGGCTCAATCATGTTGGAAACACGCTCAAAATCCATTTTTATTGCTCAAAGGAGGTGTACAAATGATGAAATGGAGAAAATGATAAAATCGGGTGTTTGCAACGATTATAAGTGTTGCAAACACATCTTACAAAGAAGGTTAAAACCGTTATCGCTTGCCCAAGTTCGCACTCAGTGTGCGACCACGCCTAAGTGTCGTTGTCACCGTTGATAAAACGACTGTCTTCGTAGTGTAATGTTCTTCGTGTTCTTCCTTCACAAAGAAGAAAGAGGTATGTGTAACTCGATTTTTCTGGCTCTGTGGTTGCTCCAAACTCTCTATAACTCTCCATGACCTCACAGCACCTTTTATAGCCTCTCATGCACGAATCATCTCCTCCATAACTCCATATATTTTCTTCATTACTCGGTTTTAAAGAAAATATTCCGGGAATATTTTCTTAACTTTTTTAATCTCCTCCGAGCCTTGAATTGCTTCAAACACACTCCTACACGCTTTGGTACATCTTCCGGAAGTGGCATAACACGGAGCAGTACAGACGAAACCTCTCGACCACACACTCGGAGCTCGGAAAAACCCGAGAGACTGTTTTCCTTCCACACGACTAACCAGCCAAACGGATTGATTCCAACGACCCTACCACGCTCAAGTAAGCTAAATAAAGTCTTCCCATGAATTTTCAGCCATTAAGTCGCACTCTAACCCCTCCAAATCATGAACCAAAATCTGCCAGTTCTGTTAAAAAGCTTTCCCGCCAAAAATAATTTTTCAAACGAGGAAGAATGGGTTGCCCCTTATCCAACAGCTGGGGGTGCGAATATCAATTGGGTGCCCCTTAGTAATTGGGTTACCCCTTATCCAAAGTGGGAGTCCGAATATCAAATGTCCTCCGAGGGTGTTCCGAGCAACTTTTCGAGCCAATTTTTCCAAAAAATATTTATTTCCAAAAATACCTAAAAATACATAAAAACACAATATTAGTAAAAAAATCGAGTTCCAACAATACCAACACTGAGGACAATTCAGACACAAAAAATGTGTCTATCAAGACTATAAAGGAAAGTAAAGAAATTGTTAAGATAAGGTTTATAATCGAAATCACAAAGAACTAAAGAAATACGAACATACCAAGGCACTAAGTGCATTTAAGAAACTGGGAGTCATTGTCCGGGAAACTCCACGAAAAGAATCATTATCCGCTAACAGGGGGGCATCACAGATATTTGCGAGAGCTTCGTAAGTAGCAGAAAAACGATCATCTCCCATTCCTTGCATAGAATCAGAAAACGCTAGACAATTGCGCCATAACGTTCGATCAATGATTCTCCTTCGCAAAAGAAGTATCAACCTCATTATTATCTTCATCGCAGTTCTCGCTGGTTTGGGAATTAGAGTGAGAAGAGGGATGGATTTTCCGTTTTTTAGAAGATGGAGCAAAGATTTATCCTTGCGAAGAGTGATTTTATTCTTGCCTTTAGCCTTCGCAGCCTTCGTAAATATCATTCTCTTCAACGCCAACCTTCGCATTACCTAATGAAGACAAGAAACAGAGGCAACAATATTGTTAAAAATAATAAGGAAAAATATTTCTTACTTCATCCGTGATTGAACGAAGTATCGCTGAGAGTACTCGCCTTTGGATTTCTTTTGTAGCTCCTTCTCAATTTGGTGATCCAAAATTCGCAAGATTAGATATAAGAGGGAGTGAAGATTGTAAAATAAGTAAAAGTTAGGAAGTATACCTCTTTTGCTTTTTCTAAATTAAATACCCAAGGGTGATAATTTGCGGATTCTATATTGGAACTTAAGGTCCGTTCAAAAATAGTGGAAAGACATCCACTTCTCATCTTTAGAGTAGCGAGGAACATTGTTCTTGCCAGAGTGCCAATCAATATCTAACATGAGTATCTTATCGTCGGGAACGTTCTCTTTTCTTTTTCAATCGAGCACCCCAAATGAGATTTATCATTCTTCATATTTATCACTTCATAATTTTCAAAAAAAGTTTTCTACCGAGTACTTTTCAGCGGCTATCTCTAAGTTTGCGAATTTAGGATCTTTAACATTATCAGGATATAGAGATCCTTACCAGCGCCACGATTGGCGAATTCAAGCATTAGACTTTGATGCAATCACCACTTAATTGATAAATAGCTCATGAGAATTTCTCATGAGCAAGGATTTCATAGAACAAGGGCAGTTCGGGATCGTAGAGAGGAATGGGAAGACTCATGAGGATTTGACCTAGCTAGATTATGATTTTCCGATCATCACAATGATGATCAAGAAACAACTTTGCGAAAGAATAGATGAAGATTCATGATTGGGAATAGTAGACAAGGTGAAACCCTTCTTCTTGTAAATTCTTTTGAGTTTCACCCAAAAGGGTTTCATATCTACGACTGTGGAGCTATTCTTAGAATATGGGAATGATTAGAGAATTGAAGATCAAGAGAAAGAAGAAAAGGAAGATTTACAAGAGCGAAGCGCAAATTGCGGAGGAGGAGAATCAAGAAAAGTTGCAGAGAAAAGTAAAAAGAAGAAGAGGAGGATAAGAAAACTATATATAAAGAAGAATTCTCGAGAAGATAAATGCATTTAATGCGAGAGGGGACGTGAATGGTCAAGAAAAAACGGTTGAAAGAGACGTGTCAAGAAAAGAGTGGAAGAAGAAACATGTAATAAATTCTCGTAGAAGTACGGGATCGTAATGATAAATATGAACAGGTGCGGCATTTTAAGTTACTAATTCTCATGACATTCTCTTCTTCACAGAAGACATGAGAAGAGGCAAGATGTAGGATCAGAATATCGCAACATCAATATCTCGCGAGATTAGTAAACGACAGCATCACGAAGGCGTCGCAGAAGAGTAATATAAATGACGCAATGAATGACGAAAGCCAAAACACGAGAAAGATGTGAAGACTTAGCGAGATTTAGGATAGTTGCGAGATTATATAATTATACACTTGCGGTATTTCGCAAGTGATTCCCGAAAATAAAGGATAGCTTAGCTGTCATCCAATGTGTAATACCCTATATAAGGAGTCGAATAGAACTGTTGAAGGGATCCTTTTTTCGAGTGTTAAGCAAGTCATTAGGAGAGAGAAAGTTTGTAGTGATTGTAATTTCTTTAACTCTTTTCCATTCTATCTTGTAAACATTCAAGGAATTAATCAATAAAAATCATTATCATTCATCTTCAAATGTCTTAGTTGTATGGATTCTTGTGAAGGGTGTAGTGTAGGATTTCCTGCAACTACAGTATTCTCCTCTTTTTAGGTGCTGCTGCAATAGAAGTTTGGGCTGGCTTCCTGCATCAGGATCAACTGCGCAACAAATTTAGAAAATTGGTATGTTAAATCGGTCATAACTCAGATCCGCGACTCCGAGATTATCTTCAAGTCATATGTGGTATTAGTTAATCTCATTTACTTTTACAAGTTCAAGAAAGTATTTAAATGTATGTTAATCTTTGATCTTTTGCAGAGAGTATAAGTATTATGTAATCCATGTTGGAAAATAGAATATTGTAAGAATTCCAAAGATAAAATATTGTAAGAATTTGTTGTTGATTCAAATGGAGCAGGTGCCCAGTTTTGTAATACTGGAATTTTAACATAAAAAAATATTTTTTTTTATTTCTCACTAAAAATTTTGTAACGTATATTGAGGTTGCTTTAATTATTTTTCCGTTGCACAAATTAGTATGTACGTTGCACAAATCGGAAAAATAAAACGTTGCACCAACCATAGTGCAACGTTTATAAGCGTTGCTCAATATAATTTGTGCAACGGATGATTTGCGCTGCACACCAATGCGCAACGCCGTTTTGCCAACAAGCTATTACCATTGCACAAATTCTCAAGTAACGTTTATAAACATCACAAAAAGGTCGTTTTGGTGTAGTGATGCATCACCCAGTATAATCTACAAGAAGCAATTGACCATTTTCAGGATTCTGATGATCTAGAAATTAGGGAAATTGTAGCTAGTCTATTTAGAGACACCCAAAACTCTAAGTTTGGGGGTGATTATCATTCTCCTTGTGCCTTACATTTAGCTCTTACAGAAATCTATCACTTGAGACTTGTCATATATACCTCTACCAATTTAAAAGATCATCTTCGATTACGCTTCAAACTTAATGATGTCCAGGAAGAAGTCCAGTTGTTAGAAACCCATCCTCTGGTTGATGTGGTTTATCCAGGCTATGATACCCAGATCCAGATTGATTTTGTTTTCCCACCAAAAATTTTCTTCTACTTGTGGGAACGTTTGAATTTCGAATGAGTCAATTATTAAGTTTTGAGACTACGCCTAAGTACTTTAGGAGATTAGAATCGACACATTTGCTTAAGATTGACCGCCACTTTCATTATGGTCAACTGTGTGAGTCAAACATGATTGACTTTAAGGATCCTCAATTATTCAGGTCATTATTACGTGCTTCTAAATTTTTCCATATCTTACAACCTGGACTTTCAGATCTTACTTATGAGGAGGTGCAGCCCATGAAAATATTTTATTTAGACCCCTTTTATAGAACCTTAACCACAACTATATGTAGTTGTCTTAAACATGAAACTAGGCAAGAGTGTTCTATGTTTATTCATTTTTTTGGTTTGTTGCAGTTTCCTTTTGTCTGTGATAACACTTTTTGATGCAGACGACCCACAGTTGTTTCGGTTATTGCTTTATGATATAAGGTGACTAATCCTTTGTTGGTTGATAGGTGTAGAATACACCGTATTTAATATCTAGTATTTATGCTTTCTTTGCGAGTTTACTTGTAAATTATGTATCTTATGTGTGCTTTTGAGTTTATTAGGTGCAATGGAGTCATTTGGAGCAAAAAGACCAATTGGAACTCGTTCAAATACAAGATTTCTACTTTTCATTGTGTAGAGGACGAGAAGATGAAGACGATGGCGAAAGAATGGAGTCATTCCGAGTTCGTATGAAGAAGTTATGGGCAAAACAAGAACTCATAAGCAATAAGGGCAAGAGTGTCATTTCACAGGCATGTGCTATCTGGAGCTCAATCAAGGTTAAGGGGTAACTTCATTTGGAGGAATTTTAGACGCAGGCCAGCTGAGGCTAAGGGGCTGCCAATCAGGATAGCCCTTATAACATGAGGTGTCACTGCATAAACCCTACCCTAATTATGACCTAAATTTGAGAGAAATTTCTCTCATTCACCATTTTCACCTGAATTGAAACCGAGAGAAGAGAAGTGGCTGCTATTGTTTGAGGTGCAAACGCCTCTGCAACAAGTTTTTCTTGCCGGCTAAAGAGTTGGTTTCGATTGTCCTGGTTATGGTTCGAGAAGCGAAGACTAGTTGGAAATACAGCTTGGGTACGAACTTGTTAGAGTTCGTGGTACCGCAAACCGAGAAAATCGATGAGAAAATAAAGTTTGCGCCATTGAATCCCGAGTAAATGGAGAGGATACTGGGTATTTGAGAAATTGGCAAAGTTCAAGGAAAGTGGGTTTGTCTTCAATTCGATTTTGCAGTTGAATGAGAGCTCGGACAAGAGGTATGAATGGCTGACTTTGAATTGTCGGTTCATGGCACATAAAGTGTTTGTTTGAAGGCCTCGAGATGGTGGATTATGATGCTTCTAAAGGTATACAGCTAGGGAATTAAAGTCATAGTGATGAATTAAGCCGGAAGTGGAGTTGGCCGTCGTGTTGTTGTAGAGGCCTCGGTGGAAGTCGGAGCCGTACATTCATGGCAAGTGGTAACGAAGTTAAGGTCGATGGCGGTTAGGATTTCTCGAGCAATCGACAAAGGACGATGGAACAATGAGATGGGATTACGGAGGCAGAGAAGATGGAATGGTGCTAATGAATGCGAGATGCATGAAATACGGTGGAAGTATGCATAAACCGGTGGTGTTGGTAATAAAACATGTAATGGATGTGATTGGCGGTGGTGTCGAGATTGCGAAATTGGGGTTCTGTGATGATGCATTGCAGTGAAGATGGAGTGAGCTGTTGCCTGAGATGGAAGGGAATGAGGATGTCAGAACGCTACTGCGCGGGCTCGATATCCGGTGAAGCATTGGTGGATGCCGGTGAAGCGCAGAGGCATTGGTGATGTTGGGTTTGCTTCCGGAGGGACAGATGATGAATGGTTATGGTGTTTTTGAAGGTGGTCTCATTATGGAAATTTAAGCCGAGAGTCCGTGGTGAGTACCGAGATGTGCTGCGGTAATGACAGTTATGGGTCGATGAGAGCGAGGAGATGCCGGAGAATGTGGCGGTGTTGGTGCAGAACCGAGCCAAGGATGGAAGTGGCAGAGTTTTGATGGTGGCATTGCAAGTGAGTTATAAGAGAAGCACCGGGCACGAGTTTGCAAGCGGGAATGGATTTTGAAGCCGCAGAAATAGTGCGAAACGGAGTGAAAATGGCGCACCTAAGTAAGCATACTTCCGGTTGTCGGATTTCGGAGCTTAGAGTGTCGATCGCAATATTTCCAGTTGAATCGCGAGGGTATGAGTCGGATGCAAGAATCGACGGGACATATGAGCTACGCATCACGCTTTTGGGCGCGTTTGCAAGAGATAAAGAATTGGTTTGGATGATTTTTGTGAATGTTTGGAATGCAGAGAAGGGGAGATGAGTTGCTGAAGTACATACTTGTTGGTGACAGCTTTGGATGATTCAAGTAGCCCGAGACAAATTTTCCCATGACGGATTCCGGCGGCGGTGACCGGATTCCGACGATGACGCCGGCCAAATCCGGCGACCACTTTTCTAACCCAAAATTCCGAGACATATTTTTCACTCCTGGGCTTGGTGGACCAACTTGGAGAAGGGTTTTGAGAAGAATTAACCTAATTTTGGGAAAGTATCCTTATGGGGAGAAAAGCATATAAATAGAAAAAGTCTTTCTCAAACCTAGAGATATATCTCCATTAGGGAGAACTCATACTTTTGGTTCTAGGGTTTAGAAACATGATAGGTTTTCTCCTTCTTCTTGCTATGAACTCCTATGCCATGAGTAACTAAGTTTTTATTATTGGTTGAAGACGTAGTTGGATTTTGCAACCAAGTTATGATTTTTATGAATTAGTTTTCTCTCAATATTATCGTATGATTTCTACGGGTTACAATAATTGCATGATTGATGGATTGCAATATGATTGAATGTTTGTTTAGTTAAGTCTAGAATTGATTGAACTCACATCCATATCTATAGCTATTTTAGGGTTTTCATCGAGCGATAACCTTGAATACGAGTAGCATAATATGATTAGGGTTTGTAGTGATACATCCTCGTAGTCATATGTAGAAATTGACCTTTGTTCGAATTGTTTGCGCAATGTATTTCAATTGCATTGATTAGCCTATTTCTGAAACTTAATGCTCCTAGGAATTGAACTTGATTAGCGCAAGGCGTTAGGTTATTCTTTAGGTAGATTTCACATACGCAGCCCTAATGTGTGTGTTGATAACTTTGAAATTTACGGAGTATTCTTGCAATAAGGTATTCCATGGCTTTTGATGATAGCGAGATTAAATACTTAATTCTATTCATATATTCATAAACTTGTTTACAATTGAAGATGAAACCTTTATCCAATATTTTCACATCCTTGATTTACGTGATTTATTTCTTTTGTTTACTTTTTGTTTATTTTTATTTACACAATCAGAAATTCTTCCGGGTGTTTTATATAGGAAACCATAACAATTTGACAACCTAGACCTCTCTACGTGGGATCGATCCTTTCTTGCCCTTGCTATATTTATATTTTGAGTAGTGAGAAAGTGTAATTATATTTGTGTCGCTACGACAAATGATCATTTTTTTGCCGCTGCCGGGGAGGCAACGGTTGTTAATTGTTTTTGGTTTCTTATTTTTTGTTTTAGTTTTGTTTTACTTTTCTTATTCTTTGGTTTCTAAACCGAGTTTTGAGAATCTCGTTTAGGTGTACCAATTTCTATGGACGGAGCTTATTGAGCAATCAATACGGCTTTCAACCTCAACAACATGAAAACTATCACCCTTATGGGGAATACAATCAAAACCAATCCTTTGGTTATGGTCAATATTCCACGTACCCTATGAGTTATTCTCATACATATCAACCTTCTTACGGTGGGTATGTAAGTGACCAACCACAAGGAGGGGAGACTAGTTGTACTCCTATTAATTTTTCCTCTAGTTTGGTAGATGAAATGCAACAATTTATGGACAGATGGAGTCAATTTGTGGACAACCAAGCGTGGAACCAATTTCATCGACCTAATGTGCTCATGGTATGTTTGGCTCCAATGTTCTGATCATAGTTATGATCATCCACCCATTCAAAGGGAATATAATTGGCCTAACAATACGAAGTAAGTAATTACGTTTTCTTTGTCGAATGAGCTTTACCAACAAATGGAACACTATATTCGTAATTTGGATGTAACACTCAAGAGCTTCAAAAAGGTGTTTCCACTTTAAGACAAGGCATTGAAGAATACAAGGAGAAAATGAATAGTTATGTTGAAAAAGGCGAACCTTCGGGGACTTTTGTTGATATTTGTGTAGTTAACTCAACTCTTGATCGTAATAATGATCATTCACCTATTCAAAAGGATGAGTTCGAGATTAGCAAAACACTAAATTCAGCAAGGACCAATCTTATGATGACTATGATAGTGATGATGATTATTATGAAAATACATCGTTTGAACCAACTCATGGTGACATCCCGAGGAGTGTACAATGGAGTCTTTTTGGGATCAAGATGAAGACGAAGAGGAATATGTCGACACTTGTGTGGATTACTCAAGCATTGATCTTAATAATGATCAAGAACCTATTCAAAAGGTAGAGCTTGAGGATGACGCAAGGAGTGTTCTAAAGAAATTCCTTATGGATAATATTGCATCCGCAAAAGAGTATGTGCCTTACAACAAAAAGGAGGAATGTGTTGAGAATGTGACCGGTTTAACCAATATTGTGGAAGACCCAATTGAGCTTGCAAAATAATTGTAATGATGATGTTTATGTCGATACTTTGGTTAAGGCAGAAAACGGACGAAGAATGGTTGCAAGGTTTGATAGAGGACCATGATATACAAGAGGTGAATAATTTATTGAGTTTTTCAAGGATGAAGAGGATTCCGTGATACAAGAGATTGTGAAAGGTTTATCTAACCCTTTACCTATTGTTTCTTCTCCTTTACCTCTTATTGGTTTGAATGTTTGTGCTTCAAAATATTGATGAATGATTTTATATCTCGATATCCGCCATTAGAGATACTTGATTCTCATACTATGCGAGGTTATGGAACAAGAAACCATGGAAGTACCCGACTCCTATATTCTTTATACACTTCCATGTGTGGACAAGAATAAGTGTGGGGGAAGCTTTTATCGGTTCATAGCTTCACTTTTGCTTTATTGTACTAATATTTTTGTGAAGCTAGTGTTTGCAAAACAGGTTCTATGGAAGGATCCTCAACTTTTTAGATTGTTGATATATGGGGAATGAATCTTGCAAGGATATAGTCGGGCTGACGACTTTAAAACAAGCGCTTAGTGGGAGGCAACCCACCGGTTTTGTATCTCTTATCTTTTAAGTTTTCTTTTCTTGTTTTTATTTTTTCTTTTTGCATATCATTTGCGGAATTTCCCACCTTGAACCTTCTTTGGACGATTCAATTTTACATTGAGGACAATGTAAAGTTTAAGTGTGGGGGAGCATTTATATGTTTTAGTTTGTTTTATGCCTTTAAAAAAAAAAAAAAAAAAAAAAATCGAAAAATAGAAAACCAAGAAAAATTTGTGCTTTTGAACTCCGAAATCTAGAACTTGTGCCTTTAGGATGACACCATTAGTGGATGGAACCATTTTGAATGCGGAGTTGAGGAACCAATTAACTAAAAGGGAAGAATATAGCTCGAAATCAATTAACATGATAGTTGTTACCATATCTCGGAATATCACCATATCACATTCTATTTTTATTTTTTTTTCATATTTATCTATTGTTCTCTAAGTGCTTTGGTGGGTCACTAAAAATCGACGTGTTATTACTGCTAGGATGAAATAGAGTGGTTGAATTACTAAAAAAAAAAAAAAAAAAAAAAAATGAAAAAATATATGAAAAAAAAGAAAAAAAAAGGACCGATCAATTAGACCAAAACGGAATAAAAAGACACTTGGGAATAGCGGTATGTGTGAAACGTAGTCCCTGGCTCTCCGTCGCCTAAACAAGCGTGGAATGCAGGATCCAAGGCAACTATCATGTACTTGACCAAGAAGCATGCGCTTGGATCCAAAAGATCTAATCATGCCGTCTAAAAAAAAAAAAAAAAAAAAAAAAAAAAAAGAGAAATTGGATCCAGTTTGATCCAATCATAAAAAAAAAAAAAAAAAAGAAATTATTATTGTGTTGAATAAAGTCACTTTTGGTTCCCTTGTATATGCCAATTGATTTGATGTAGCATTCAGCACTGGCTCAATCCAATAGGATTAGGTTTATCTTAGCAAAGACCTTCAAGGACAGAGATATGGGAAACATCGAACACATGAGAATATTCGCCAACATCTACATCTATATCCATCTTCTTAATCTTTTCATTGTGATTGTGGTTTGTTAGTTTCCGAGTATTGTGGCTTGTTCGACTATCTAATTAGAGTTTATTTACTAATATATGAATTGAATTTGCAAGGTACCTCCTCCCGTAGTCATTCTCGGATTCATTCATTGATTTGTCACAAATAGACGGAGTTTGGAATATAGGTTTTGTAGGTATATCTCTAGTAAACCTTCACGAGACTATAACTCGTCCACTAGGGACACCTAGGGGTTTAAAGGCTTGTTATTTATGCTAAAAGTGACCGTAGCCTCGACGACACGGAGTTGTATGTATTTTTCATAATTTGTTTTATTTGATTTGCTCGAGGACTAGCAAAGTCTAAGTGTGGGGGAATTTGATAGGTGTAGAATACACCGTATTTAATATCTAGTATTTATGCTTTCTTTGCGAGTTTTCTTGTAAATTATGTATCTTATGTGTGCTTTTGAGTTTATTAGGTGCAATGGAGTCATTTGGAGCAAAAAGACCAATTGGAACTCGTTCAAATACAAGATTTCTACTTTTCAGTGTGTAGAGGACGAGAAGATGAAGACGATGGCGAAAGAATGGAGTCATTCCCGAGTTCGTATCAAGAAGTTATGGGCAAAACAAGAACTCATAAGCAATAAGGGCAAGAGTGTCATTTCACGGGCATGTGCTATCCGGAGCTCAATCAAGGTTAAGGGGTAACTTCATTTGGAGGAATTTTAGACGCAGGCGCCGAGGCTAAGGGGGCTGCCAATCGGGATAGCCCTTATAACATGAGGTGTCACTGCATAAACCCTACCCTAATTATGACCTAAATTTGAGAGAAATTTCTCTCATTCACCATTTTCACCTGAATTGAAACCGAGAGAAGAGAAGTGGCTGCTATTGTTTGAGGTGCAAACGCCTCTTACAACAAGTTTTTCTTCTTAGGCTAAAGAGTTGGTTTCGATTGTCCTGGTTATGGTTCGAGAAGCGAAGACTAGTTGGAAATACGGCTTGGGTACGAACTTGTTAGAGTTACGTGGTACTGCAAACCGAGAAAATCGGATGAGAAAATGAAGTGTTGCTGCCATTGAATCCACGAGTAAATGGAGAGGATACGGGTATTTGAGAAATTACAGAAGTTCAGGAAAGTGGGTTTGTCTTCAATTCGATTTTGCAGGTTGAATGAGAGCTCGGACAGTAGCAGAATGGCTGACTTTGAATTGTCAGTTCATGGCACATAAAGTGTTTGTTTGAAGGCCTGAGATGGTGGATTATGATGCTTCTAAAGGTATACAGCTGCAGGAATTAAAGCTGCAGTATGAATTAAGCTGGAAGTGGAGTTGAAGCTGTCGTGTTGTTGGTAGAGGCCTGGTGGAAGCTGGAGCTGTACATTCATGGCAGTGGTAACGAGTTAAGGTCGATGGCAGTTAGGATTTCTCGAGCACTGACAGTGACGATGGAACAATGAGATGGGATTACAGAGGTAGAGAAGATGGAATGGTGCTAATGAATGCAGAGATGCATGAAATACAGGGAAGTATGCATAAACTGGTGGTGTTGGTAATAAAACATGTAATGGATGTGATTGGCAGTGGTGTCTGAGATTGCGAAATTGGGGTTCTGTGATGATGCATTGCAGTGAAGATGGAGTGAGCTGTTGCCTGAGATGGAAGGGAATGAGGATGCTGTAACGCGCTGGTGCCGGGCTCGATATCCAGTGAAGCATTGGTGGATCTTCGGTGAAGCTGCAGAGGCATTGGTGATGTTGGGTTTGCTTCGAGCAGCAGATGATGAATGGTTATGGTGTTTTTGAAGGTGGTCCGTGGAAATTTAAGCCGAGAGTCCGTGCGGTGCTGGAGATGTGCTTGCAGTAATGGCAAATGTGGTCGATGAGAGCGTGAGATGCTTTGGAGAATGTGGCAGGTTGGTGCGAGGCCCGAGCCAAGGATGGAAGTAGCGAGTTTGATGGTGGCATTGCAAGTGAGTTATAAGAGAAGCACCCGGCACGAGTTTGCAAGGTGGAATGGATTTTTGAAGCCGCAGAAATAGTGCGAAAACGGAGTGAAATGGCGCACCTAAGCATACTTCCGGTTGTCGGATTTCGGAGCTTAGAGTGTCGATCGCAATATTTCAAGTGAATCGCGAGGGGGTATGAGTCGGATGCAAGAATCGACGGCCGGACATATGAGCTACGATCACGCTTTTGGGCGCGTTTCGCAAGAGATAAAGAATTGGTTTGGATGATTTTTGTGAATGTTTGGAATGCGTAGAAGGGGAGATGAGTTGCTGGAAGTACATACTTGTTGGTGACAGTTTCCGATGATTCAAGTAGCCTGAGACAAATTTTCCGGCGACGGATTCCGGCGGCCGGTGACCGGATTCCGACGATGACGTCAGCAAATCCGGCGACCACTTTTCGGACCCAAAATTCCAGAGACATATTTTTCACTCCTGGGCATGGTGGACCAACTTGGAGAAGGGTTTTGAGAAGAATTAACCTAATTTTGGGAAAGTATCCTTATGGGGAGAAAAGCATATAAATAGAAAAAGTCTTTCTCAAACCTAGAGATATATCTCCATTAGGAGAACTCATACTTTTTTGGTTCTAGGGTTTAGAAACATGATAGGTTTTCTCCTTCTTCTTGCTATGAACTCCTATGCCATGAGTAACTAAGTTTTTATTATTGGTTGAAGACGTAGTTGGATTTTGCAACCAAGTTATGATTTTTATGAATTAGTTTTCTCTAAATATTATCGTATGATTTCTACGTGTTACAATAATTGCATGATTGATGGATTGCAATATGATTGAATGTTTGTTTAGTTAAGTCTAGAATTGATTGAACTCACATCCATATCTATAGCTATTTTAGGGTTTTCATCGAGCGATAACCTTGAATACGAGTAGCATAATATGATTAGGGTTTGTAGTGATACATCCTCGTAGTCATATGTAGAAATTGACCTTTGTTCGAATTGTTTGCGCAATGTATTTCAATTGCATTGATTAGCCTATTTCTGAAACTTAATGCTCCTAGGAATTGAACTTGATTAGCGCAAGGCGTTAGGTTATTCTTTAGGTAGATTTCACATACGCAGCCCTAATGTGTGTGTTGATAACTTTGGAAATTTACGGAGTATTCTTGCAATAAGGTATTCCATGGCTTTTGATGATAGCGAGATTAAATACGAATTCTATTCATATATTCATAAACTTGTTTACAATTGAAGATGAAACCTTTATCCAATATTTTCACATCCTTGATTTACGTGATTTATTTCTTTTGTTTACTTTTTTGTTTATTTTTATTTACACAATCAAATTCTTCCGGTGTTTTATATAGGAAACCATAACAATTTGACAACCTAGACCTCTCCTGTGGGATCGATCCTTTCTTGCCCTTGCTATATTTATATTTTGAGTAGTGAGAAAGTGTAATTTATTTTTGACGCTTACGACAGCGGTCATTGGTCTGGCTGAAGACGTTAAACTTAGCACTTCTTGGGAGATAACCCATGCTCCTGCAACACGATAATGTCTTTCCTTAACTCTTTTGCTTCAAATGGTAACATTTTCTCCTTGTTCATGCTTTTAATTTTATCTTTAGAAAATTGTGGACAATGTTAGATTTAAGTTTGGGGGTTCGGGAGAAACTTTTTAGTTGCATTATTATACTCCAAAGCCTAGAAATTTATGCTTATTAAAGATGACACTAACCAATCTAAGTGGATGGAAGCATCTTGGTTGTAGGAGTTGAGGAACCAATATGAGTGGATGGAAACATCTAAATAGAGTTGTTTATGGGTGAAAACTACTCCTGCAGAATTTGGTAATTTGGGGTGTGGATGAGGAATGAATTTAAACCTTAAACAAATGCACCGCGCGGTGAGTGCTTGTAGATTCGAGAGATCAATCTGTGCAAGTCCGGCCTAAACCAAGAAATGGCCGTTCCAGTCTTGTTTCGGTCACAAAGTGAAGGAGATGGGGCTGATCTTAGGGAGGGAAGCGAAGAAGGTGTTGAGATTGTGAAGGTGTTGGCTTGCTTATGACTTGTAACGAGAAAGGTGAGCGGGCTTGTGATTGATGCAAGCAAGCTCGGGTGTTTGAATACGTTTTGTACTAACAATTGGTTTTTTCTCTGCCTCTGCGGACTTGTGTCGTTGTTTGAAATAGGGCGGAGAACCTATTTATACAAGTCATTGAGCCTCATTCACGTCTCTCGTGGGAAGTGGAGGAAGTGGAGTGATGGAGTAGTGGAGTTGTGCGTCGATCAGTCTTGCCCACTTCTCATGTTCATCTCTAACCGTCCATGACTTCCTGACACGTTCTTGTGATGGCGCGTTGCACGCCGCACGCCGTAAACCGCCACCAATACCCCAAGTATGTATCCCCAGGTTTGTGACATGATTGATGTCCGAATGTGTGGATCGTGGATCCACGAAAGATAGCATGTAATCTTTGAATTGAATAATCAAAAGATTCGGGAAGTCGATACTTGTGAAGTATCGTGTGTATTTTATGCGATGCTGCATTATGGTGTGGTAAAGTGATGGGTAATGACGCCTCACTAACCAAATAACTCTTGACCAGGTTGTATAACCAAGTCAAGTTGGACGGATGAGATGATCTTTGAGACACTCATCTGCGCCGTTAATGAATATTAGGGTTTTTTGAAGAGGAGCGCAAGCATGACTCTCCAAGCTTGGTCGAAACCAAGTATGGGAAGAATTTTGGAGAGGACCGACCCGGACGTGTATGTAGATGGCATGCTTTGGTGTACACGTCCATGTCTCACCGTCCCATGAAGGTGCCGATCTAGGCCACTCAATTTGACCGGCAGAGGAGTGGTTGAGATCGGTTTGCGGCAAAATCCTTGCCGCAAAGGAGTTGGAGATCGCATGACATTCCTGCACGCGTTTCAAGACGACCCATCTTGGTCGGTCTTGGTCGATCATACCAGCGTGTAGGTGGTAGGCTGGTGTTCACATCTATACTCCTCGACTATCCCATGAAACGTGATCTAAGCCATTCAAATCATCCCAGGTGAAGTTGAGTGGTCGAGATCGGTTACAATTTGGGAAGTGTAACCACGCATGTTTGGGCGGGCGTTTTGGATTAGCCGGGCATGGGATGCCTTGGCCGATCGCATGAGGAGGTAGATGAGCCCACGGTGGTCATGCCGGTATGACCGGCCCTTGCTTAATCTAATCGTGACCCTCCATTCGTGCCGTGAAGATGGACGCACGTGATGATTTGAAACCCTAATTTTGGCTTTCAAAAGCCGTGCGCCACTCCTTGTTTGGGTGATGATTTTGTCACGGCCAAACATTGTTGGTCTTGACCGATTGGTCAAGTGTGTAGGCGGGCCCACCCCGTGATCGTGTTGACATGCTCTGGGCCCTTTGAATCTACATCTACACCCTCCATCTATACCTGCAAAGATGGATGGTTGAGATTGTTTTGCGACATGTAATATGCCGCAAACCCTTATTTAGGGTTTTCCGTCCATAATGTTTGGTATGAACGTCTTTTGGCAAGCAAAGGCCAATGGCCGACCATGCGGGGTCGGCCGTGGGTATTCCATACCGCTGGGGATGATGGAATTGATCCAAAGGTCATCCAATCATGCTTATGGAGTTGGATGATCGCGATCGGATCATATCCGGGTGATACGGTCGATCCTGATGCTCAATCGGGCTAGTATAACACACCGAGAGGGGATCAATCGGGATGGTATAACACACCGAGAGGGCTCGGGCTAGTATAACACACCGAGAATCAGCCTGTGGTATTTCGTACATGGTTTCATTATAGTGCTTGGAGGTTCGTGTTATTCATAAGAGTAACACTCCGCGTCATGCCACCGATAATGAGTACCGGAAATACAAGGCTGATATGAAATTCACGGAAGGGATTGTTGCCACATGCTCCAACTTTGGAGGAATTTCATGTATTCACGTAATGGGATTGTTGCTACATGCTCCATTCTTGGTGAATTAAGTGAGGGAGTATCCAACACTTATAAATGGCTTTATCTTTTACAAGATGTCAGCGCATGATTTTTTCGGTTTTTTACAAATTTAACCTTAAACGAAAACCCACCATCAACATTAAGTCCTATGCCTAGCACATAATGGTTACACTATTGTGTGGTAGGCATGAGATGGTGATGATTAAAGATAAAACTTTATGAGACAAAGTTAGATGTTACTGGGAGAGACGGGTCATCCTTGTCCTGGAGTATGTCACGTTCAAAAGGCATCTAGGAGAGCATTCCCTAGTATGATGTCGGTCTTGCTCGCTTCTTGGCCAACCTTGCTATGTCCCTTTTGGTCGAGGGCCTACTCCGTGCTTGCTCCGTTTGAATGTCGGTCTTGCCGGATCGACCTTGTCATGCCCGATTGGGTCGAGGGGCTATCGCGCCTTGCCGCTCGATCGTGGGCTTGAATTTCGTGAACATGATTCCCATGGCATAAGAGAACCGTGTTGTGCAAATAAATATGGTCCCGCCATATATGCTTGATTGAACGTGGGTCCCATATCGTGTATGCCTCGATTGAATGTCACCTTTATACCAGCCTCGTGCCCTTGACCAACACCGGTCTTGAAACTTAAGCAATACCGGACTTGTGACTTGATCAATACCAGACTTGAAGCTTGAGCAATACCAGACTTGAAGCTTGAGCAATACCAGACTTGAAGCTTGAGCAATACCGGACTTGTGACTCGATCAACACCGGACTTGAAACTTGAGAGTGATCGGTGTTTGGACCCAATCCGGCATTGTGTATTCCAACGTGAATGTGTGTGTCATCGTGTGTGACTACATATCTCACGCAGCTTTATACAAGTAATGACTCATGTCTTTTATTGTAGAATGAAGAAAAGAACTCCCGTTGAGATGTCTTCCGGGGATAATGCTGGTGCCAAGTCGAGGTGTTGACAAACTTCAAAGATATGCCGAACGTTGATGATGAGTTGTTCACCGCGCCATTTCAACTATATGAAAATATCCGTTCCACAAGATAACTCTTCTCATATCGACTTTAAGGTTTTTCATGCTCATGCAGGGGCCCTCATGAAGAATGGATGATACGATGTTGAGCAATGAGTACATCAAAGATAACTTGACCTAGAGCACAAATTATTGATGCGGCTTGAGTGTTGAAACGGCTCGAGAGGATGTTAAAGTGGTTTCCGGTGGAGGTGGATCTGGAGAGAGTGTTGAACAAGGATTACAGAGCGAACGTGGTCCGGAGAGAGCGTTGAGGCGGCTCTTGAATAGACCATTGAGCGACCGCTAGAGGGAGTGTTGAAGTGTTTCCCTCTTCGGTTCGATTTACCCTTGCGAATTCCATGCTTCTGACTGACCACATCTCTCATGTTGAAGAATTCCTTGACTGACGGTGAAGGAACTTCATGCGAGCCTCGAGTCCCCAAGTGTGGTTTACATGGTTTGTTCGTAGTGGTTGTTGTCGAGCCGTGTATGGAATATCTTGGACGTTGTTTCATCATTGGGATTCGTGCATGTGGTAATCGGAGTTGGAGTTGATGGACGCGCAGGATGTTGTATCTTGGTGGTTTTCCTCTTCGTCTGCTTCAAGGAATCGCTTCATGTAAGCTGAATGTTGTATCGCTGTTGGTGAGGTATATGCTCCTACAAACATTATGAGGCTCTTCCTATAAAGCCCCGGTTCTTTCTATCGGGGCATATGTTGTTGTAGATGAGCGTTCAACAGCTCCAGAGGATGACCAAAAGCGCGAATTCTCCAACATAGCGTGATAGACATGTACTGGCCTGATAAAGTGACTCACCCGGATCTTGTTCGACCACTGCTGATAGAGTAACTCGCCCGGATCTTGCTCGATATGACGGTTGGACATCGTTATCTTCTTGAGGCCGCTCCCTTGAGGTATCGGCTCAGTGGAAGATTACCGTCATAGAGCATTGATACGTTGTACCGCACTCTTTAAACCAAATGGTAGTATGGTATAATAAAAATTTCGAGAGGAGTTAGAAAAGTAATCTTACTTGCATCATGCTCGTACATCCTTATCCGGTTGTAGCCGCTACATCCATCCATGGAGGAGAACATGCCGTGTCCTCCTGTTGCATCTACTAACATGTCGATGTTAGGTAGAGGAGGATCGTTTTTGGAGCAAAGACCTGCTCAAGTCTCTCAAGTCTATGCAAGACCCGATTTATCCATTTTCCTCATGTATGAACTACAAACCGTTTAACCGACTTGGATACGGTATGACATGTAGATGATGGGTGACCAATTTTCATCTAAATCCGGCATTTCTTCATATCTCCAAGTGAATATGTCCCAGGTACTCTTTGAGAAGTTCCACGAGCTTCAGTGCGTTTATCCGTACACAAGGTTGAGTGATGGAGATAGGCCTAGGAGATTCCTCAATGATTTCAATCTCATCGGTTGTGGAGTTGGTGCCATCTTGCACCACAAGTGGAGCATCTAGCACTTGTTCTTGTGGTTCGTTGCTTTGTTGTAGCATTCCATTGGGTGGAGATATCAAATGGGTCTCCCCGCTAATTGATAATGGCAAGTGTCGGTATACCGTTTTCCCATTCTCGTCATGACTCGCCACAAAAGTTCGTTCCCTCTCGTGTGAACGTTGGTCGTGGCTTCACGGGATGGAGAAGAATACTTAACGACAAAGATGCATCGTGGGTTTTAGCCTCAATGATGCAAGCCGGTCTTCTTCATGAATTTACGCCCATGTGGGGAGTGGGACGCAACGAACTTGTATGATTCTTTCCAAGGAGCTTCTCCTGTATGTCTTGGTTTGGTTTCCCTCGAAGTCCGTCATTGTGGTAGGATTCCGTACGACCTTGCCCGGGAGAACCTTGGATGCCCCGAGAGTCTTGATAGTAATCACATTCGAAGACGCTCATGTGTAGATAAGGGCCGTCTTGAACTCAATCCTTGATACGTGCGGTGACATGTAGGTCACGGTCGTGACCTTCCTCCGTTGATTGCAGCAAAAACGTCTCCGCGCCGATTCTTCTCGAGAGGTGTGAAAGTTTGCATAAACTTTCCACTAGAGAAACCGCTTCCCGATCTACCGGCCTGGTTTCATAGTGAAACTATTGACTTGAGGAAGATCGTTGTGAGGATCACCCAGTGTAGGAGCCTCCATGACAGACCGCTCATATCGATGTCGCTTCTTTTGATCGTGTACATGCGGAGTCCGTGCCGTTGAAGTACCTTCTCCTGCGTTGAATTCATTCCTTGTTGGCTCCTGTGGGCTGTTGCGGGTCATGTGGAAATCGATCGGTTAATGTCTTAAGAAAAGTGAGTACCTCTTTCTCGAGTTGCGGCCATATCCGTTTGAGTCTTGACAAGAACTTCCTTCTTTTCCATCAAGTCCTAATGGTAATGGGAGATGGTCCTCCCTCTCGCCCCTCCTGGTTCCTCGTCCGATGAAGGAGTGGAAGTTGTTGCTCGGTGACTACCGGAGGTGTTACACTTGATGAGATGCCAGGACTTGCAAACTGCCTGCTCTGGTGATGGGAGGTGTTGTAATATCAACGAGTGATCGAATTGAACGATCCCATCCTCTCGTACTCACGTGTTCCTTGATTGATCTCTCCTTCCTCAAGCATTTCTTCACAGCCTTCGACAAGGGTCTTGAGATATAAATCTTCCACAGTATCCGTAAGCTGCGAGGGCTCCATTTCTTTATCCTGTAGACGTTGTGGTACCCTGGACAAGTCTTTTCCTCTCGTGGATTTGCCTCGAGTCTTCGTTGTCACCGGACCATGTTGTTCGTCTCTCCCGAGTCCCCGTGATTACGCGCTCTTTCGCATCTCCACCGGTAAAGGTGTGACTCTCGACTAAGGATTCAGCGTTTCTTGCACCGCCCGAGCAGATGCATGCCGACCCTTCTTGTAATTGTGTCTGTTATATCATTCAAAAGGCGGAATGTTTCGCTCGTCTTCTAGCGATACCGGCTTGATTTGCCAAGACATCCTCCCGTATTCTAGCTACACTTCCCATGATATCTGAACCACCTCGTGGTCTCCGGTGAGGATACATCGCGAGATGAAACCGAAAATTGAGGATTCAATTTTTTGCAACCGATAGATCAACCTCCCACTGTGGTCGCCAATTGTTTATGGGTGAAAACTACTCCTGCAGAATTTGGTAATTTGGGGTGTGGATGAGGAATGAATTTAAACCTTAAACAAATGCATCAAGGTGAGTGCTTGTAGATTCGAGAGATCAATCTGTGCAAGTCCTACCTAAACCAAGAAATGGCCGTTCCCGGATTTGTTTCGGTCACAAAGTGAAGGAGATGGGGCTGATCTTAGGGAGGGAAGCGAAGAAGGTGTTGGCTTGCTTATGACTTGTAACGAAAAGGTGAGCGAGGCTTGTGATTGATGCAAGCAAGCTCTGGGTGTTTGAATACGTTTTGTACTAACACTTGGTTTTTCTGTCTCGTCTGGACTTGTGTCGTTGTTTGAAATAGGGCGGAGAACCTATTTATACAAGTCATTGTGCCTCATTCACGTCTCTCGTGGGAAGTGGAGGAAGTGGAGTGATGGAGTAGTGGAGTTGTGCGTCGACCGCCTTGCCCACTTCTCCTTTCATCTCTAACCGTCCATGACTTCCCGACACGTTCTGTGATGGCGCGTTGCACGCCGCACGTCAGAAACCGCCGGACCAATACCCCAGTATGTATCCCCCGTTGTGACATGATTGATGTTCTGAATGTGTGGATCGTGGATCCACGAAAGATAGCATGTAATCTTTGAATTGAATAACCGTGTTATTCGAAGTCGATACTTGTAAAGTATCGTGTGTATTTTATGCTCAGTGCCGCATTTATGGTGTGGTAAAGTGATGGGTAATGACGCCTCACTAACCAAATAACTCTTGACCAGGGTTGTATAACCAAGTTTGGTGAAGTTGGACGGATGAGATGATCTTTGAGACACTCATCTGCGACCGATTAATGAATATTAGGGTTTTTGAAGAGGAGCGCAAGCATGACTCTTCAACTTGGTCGAAACCAAGTATGGGAAGAATTTTGGAGAGGACCGACCAGGACGTGTATGTAGATGGCATGTTTGGTGTACACGTCCATGTCTCACCGTCCCATGAAGGTGCGATCTAGCCACTCAGTTTGGCCCAGGCAAAGAGGAGTGGTTGAGATCGGTTTGCGGCAAATCCTTCCGCAAAGGAGTTGGAGATCGCATGACATTCCCTCAGACGCGTTTCAAGACGACCCATCTTGGTCTGTCTTGGTCGATCATACCAACAGGTAGGTGGTAGGCTGGTGTTCACATCTATACTGATTATCCCATGAAAACGTGATCTAAGCCATTCAAATCATCCGGTGAAGTTGAGTGGTCGAGATCGGTTGCAATTTGGAAAGTGTAACCACGCATGTTTGGGGCTGGGCGTTTTGGATTAGCCGGGCATGGGATGCCTTGGCCGATCGCATGAGGAGGTAGATGAGCCCACGGTGGTCATGCTTTGGTATGACCGGCCCTTGCTTAATCTAATCTGCGACCTCCATTCGCAATCTGGAGAAGATGGACGACGTGATGATTTGAAACCCTAATTTTGGCTTTCAAAAGCCGTCGCCACTCCTTGTTTGGGTGATGATTTTGTCACGGCCAAACATTGTTGGTCTTGACCGATTGGTCAAGTGTGTAGGCGGGCCCTGATAATCGTGTTGACATGCTCTGGGCCCTTTGAATCTACATCTACACCTCCATCTATACCGCAAAGATGGATGGTTGAGATTGTTTTGCGACACATGTAATATGCCGCAAAACCCTTATTTAGGGTTTTCCGTCCATAATGTTTGGTATGAACGTCTTTTGGCAAGCAAGGCCAATGGCCGACCATGGTCGGGCCGTGGGTATTCCATACCGCTGGGATGATGGAATTGATCCGGGGTCATCCAACATGCTTATGGAGTTGGATGACTGCGATCGGGATCATATCCGACCGATACGGTCAATCCATGGATGCTCAATCGGGATAGTATAACACACCGAGAGGGGCTCAATCGGCTAGTATAACACACCGAGAGGGGCTCGGGCCAGTATAACACACCGAGAATCACCTGACGGGTATTTCGTACATGGTTTCATTATAGTACTTGGAGGTTCGTGTTATTCTCAGTAATAGAACACTCGCCGTCATGCCACACCGATAATGAGTACTTTGAAATACAAGGCCGATATGAAATTCACAGGGAAGGGATTGTTGCCACATGCTCCAACTCTGGAGGAATTTCATGTATTCACGAAATGGGATTGTTGCTACATGCTCCATTCTTGGTGAATTAAGTGAGGGAGTATCCAACACTTATAAATGGCTTTATCTTTTACAAGATGTCAGCGCATGATTTTTTCGGTTTTTTACAAATTTAACCTTAAACGAAAACCCACCATCAACAAGAGTGTATTCATAAAAGCACCGAGCTCAGGTGTTAGAAATAACATGGTAGTTTCACCATATCTCGTTGAGTCCTTTTCACCTTCTGTTTTTATTTTATTTTCTTTTTAAACATGTTTCTCTAAGTGATATGGTGGGGCACATGCATCGAGTTGTTACCACCGCTAGGATGAAGGAGAGTGACTGAGCTACTTTATGGAGAAAAAAATATGAAAAGTGGGAAAAAAAAAAAAAAAAAAAAAAAAAGAAATTGAGACCAGACCATCAGACCAACCGGAATAAATTGTTCAATAAAATCGACCACTGGTTCCCTTGTATATGCCAGTTGAGTTGATCTAGAATTAGGATTGTCGATCACTGGTTCCCTTGTATATGCCAGTTGTGTTGATATTAGTCAGACTAGTATCTCAGTCCATTAGGATAGGTTCATCTTGGCAGTGGCCTTCAGACAGATATGGGAAACAGCGTTCACCTTAGTTAACATCAAAACCATTTACGTTTTTCTCTATATCCATCTTCTTAATTTATTGATGCGTGTCGTACCACAACAAATTAATTCAAGATTTTTCCACCTAATTAACAAGTAATATAGTGTAGTCAAGTTCGTTCCCACGAGGAGCAAGAGATTCTAGTTGTAAAAATTGTCACGAAAGGGGGGTGTAAAAAGCAAAAGAAAAATAAACAAAGCAATTAAAAGATAAAATTGAAAACAATAAGAGAGACAAGATCAAGGAATCCTTCTTCATTGCAAAACAATGATTAAAGTTATGTTCCTTTCTACTTGTTATTAGTCACAGTTATCACCAACCGTAGGATAGCAGTCCGCTTAGCTAGCCCCAAAATCCCTTATTTCACTTTGAGTAACAAGTCCGCTTAGTTATCGATTCTATCCAAAAGAACCACCTTGAGGTTCGCTTACAAGATGTAATTCCCGAATGCATTAAGATTTATGAATTTAGGTTTAGTACTAGTAGTTAAACTCGGTTCGCTTGGTTCACTTTCTAGCGTTGTTTCTACACACAATTGCTCCACGGAATCCCTCCGCAAGGTCTCGTGTTTGCTACTTATGTAAAGAGTCAGGAAACGATTACTTATCTCCTAACTTTCACTAGCTTTAGATCAAATTAACAAATCAATTTAGTTGGCCACCTAAACAATCTATCAATCAATCATGAATGTCTTTAAGATCATTCCTATTAGTAAAAACAAACGATAATCATGTGAAAAACTCAAGATATAATTGAAACAAAACTCAAAACATATATTAAGAACTAGGAATTCATCCTCAATCAATAATTAAATTAGCTACTCATGCTAAAAGTTCACACCAAGAATAAGAAAAGAAAAGTGTTGTGTGTGTAGAGAGGTGTGTAAAAGATGTAGAAAACTTCTCTATTTATAGGCTTCAATATTCTCCAAATCTTCCAAGGAATAGAATCCTTTTCCTTTAGCAATTCAATTTCCAAATCCAAGCCTTTCTCAACTCTTCATCTTCTCTTTCCAAATTTGAGCCCAATTCTCCATCCAATTCCTAGTCCAAGTCTTCACACCCATGAGAGAAGTCCATAGAAAATTCTGGAATTTTTGGCTCGCCGGAAAATTGGTATTATGGCCGGAATCCGACCGGAATAGTCATCGCCGGCCACCTGAAAATTTCTCCGCCAAGGGAATATTCGACGCCAATATTCAAATCAGTCCACCGTTAGGACTAACGGTCAAATCGATCAAACGTTAGTCACGGTCAAGGAGAAGGAGAGTCGGACTTGAGTTAGCTTCGACTCGGTCGAGTCGATTCTTCGAGTCACCGCTTACTCACCCTGACTTGATCGGGCGTTTCACCGGGAATCATTGGATCAGAATCGGCCGGATCACCGGATTGACTCGCTTGAAGAGAAATTTGGGCGAGTTCCGTTTATCTCGGGGCTTTCTCGTGCCAATTTCCGGTGCCGATCTTTTGCTCCATGCATTTGACATTCCTAGCATACATCTAAGCAATTCCATTCCCGGCTATTCATTGCAATCATTCATACACACACTCCATTCTATAACACCTTCACTCGCTTCATAATCTCCCCTAATGCCATATACATCCTCGAGGTTAGCTCATGTCGTTCCTGTTTAGCAAGCACCATGACAAGCCCATAATCACTCCATCGAACTTGTAATCATCACCGAACCAGCTTCACTGGCAACGACCATCGGCTCAATCTTCTCGACCACGCACCACCATTCTCTCTCAAAACCTTTACCACCACCTCGACAAACTTCACTCATACTTCCCATGTTACTGACCCATTCATCTTAACGACACCTCTTCCACGCTTAGCAATCACCTTCTCACCATGACCTTCAACAACAATCGAACCCGAACCGAAAGTAAAAACCCCCCAATTCCAACTACAACCCATCCGTTTGAACCCATCTCTCGAGGGCAACAAGTGCTTAAACCAAATCACCAAAACTCCTTTCAATCGATACCAAGAAACCATCACCGTACACGATCCAATCCACCTATTTCCACCTTCTCAACATCATAGCACCACCGATTCTTCAAACCCCGATAATTCATCTTCCATGGTTCAATCATTCTTCCAATTTCTCCACTGCTTGAAGAATAAAGCGACAAGTGTATCATCTTCAAGCACTCAAATCCCATGATAATCTTCAATCTTCTTCTCGATTCACCGAGGTTGACGCTGGCACTCCACATCTCGAGTTCTCAACACCAACAAAACCTAATTTCTTATCGATTTCAATTCAAGAAATATCACATATTCGAACCCCTAATCAATCCACCAAACTCAAACCCCAATTTTGTCTTCTCGTTAAGAATCGATCTCGATTTAATTCTCTTCTCGGTTTCATACCCATTCCACCAGAACCACCATCTTCGATTTCTTCCTCCCTGAGTTCCATTTCTCGATCTCCTTCTCTTGGTTCGATTGAAACCCTAATCTTTACAACCTACACCAGTATCTTCCATCACCCACTTGCCTTCTTAATCTCTTCTCAATCTCTTGGAAGTGCGGCTTTTTTTGGTTTCTCAATTTGGCCAATGATTGAGATATAATATCTCATGAATATAGGGTTGGGTAATAATTTGGGTGAAGTGGGTTTGGATCCGGTTTCGGGTTTGGATCCAGGATCTAAGCCATGGATAGGGACCGACCTAATTGGATGCTATCCAAAGATAACCATCCTCTGGATAAGGGCTACCCGATGTTAGTAACACCCACTGCTGAGTGATAAGGGGTACCCTGAATGAGAGCCCCTTAACCACCTCTGGGCTCCAAATAGTCTTCGCCCTTGATAAAATGACCTTTTTGCCCTTTTGGCTCAAATTGGGTGCTTTCTTCTTCTTTTCCTCCGTGCGACTCCAAAGTAGCTATAAAACTCAAAACAAGCATAAAATACATAATTTACAAGAAAAATAGCAAAGAAAGCATAAACAATAGATAGTAAATATGATGTATTCTACACCCTATCAAATTCCCCCACACTTAGACTTTGCTAGTCCTCGAGCAAATCAAACTAAAAACTCACAACTTCAAAACGTTCAAGCGTCCCAAGCATCCAAGGAGCTATGAGGACATAGAGTTTCTGCATGCTAGTAATAAGAAGTTAGAAATACTAAAGAACACATTCTCATTCTTAAATGTTGAGTGAGAAATAACCACACCATAATGAGAGAACGCGTGTTTGGAGAAACGATCAATAAGCATTTCGCCTCGACTTCGCCTCACCAAAAAGGATTTTATGATAATTGCACTAAAAAAAGACGGCTTTTTTATGGTTCTCACATGTGTGCGGTAGGAATGAAGAGAGAATTCTGACACTTGAATGGTGGGAAGGACAACTTCCGAAATATTTTTAAAAACCCACATCTTTTATCATTTTGAAAAACCATTTTTCTGACGATCTCTAAGAAAGGAAATCAACCATTTATTATTGAGGATGAGATTACTTACTCACCTTCACATCCGATCGCCAATTATGATAACACCACTCTCACGGCATCCAATAGAAACGTCTTCCGCTCCTCGTCTTGATCTTCTTGGTCTTCGTCTTCGGTTTCAACTATTGATGATAAACTCTCGAACTTCATAAATCCTTGACAAAATGTAACTCTTGTACCTTAAAATCCTTGTCGCTTAAAACTTCCTTATAGATTTTCCTTTCCCACGGCTTATTAAATAAAAACAAAACAAATATTTCTCTTTTTTTTTTTTTTTCTTTCTTTTCTTTTCTTTCATTTTTTTTTTTTAATATTTTTTTTTTTTTAATATTTTTTTTTTTTTTTGAAACAAGAGAAATAAAATACAAAACAAAAAATAAACCATGGCCGTGGGAGAAGTATTTTACCGCTTGATTCTTCACAACTTGTATCGTCTTAAAATCATAAACTTCAAAAATTCTCACCTTTTAATTTTCTTCGCTTTTGTGAATAAGTCTTCATACTTGAATATAAAATTACCTCATTGTATTGTAAGTCCTCAACATATATGTAAAAATCTGCTTTTTGTATGTTGCTTTACTTGTATTTGAAATTTGCTCTTTTTCTCGTTCCGTTGCTTGTAAACCTTGAACTTTTTCCAACTTTCCTTGTAGATTTTGGTGTCGCTCCTTGTTGATGATGATGGTGTTTCTATGGACCCGTTGTTGTCGTGAGAGAGAATGGTGCTAACTGCAAATCGAACTACAAGAAGGAGGCTTTCATCTATAGACGTCACCCTTATGATTGACAAAATTAGCATTCGAGAGATCAAAGAGTAGTGCTTCTATTGGTGGGAGGTTGGGTAGCTCATCATTCTACCCGGAATTAACGTACGGACACACACACACTCAAAAGAAGCTCTTTAGTAGATGGAAAATTTCTGGTCGGTGCCTCACATGATATGAATAC
The DNA here is from genome assembly GCA_023531295.1 of Papaver armeniacum. Taxonomy (NCBI): domain Eukaryota; kingdom Viridiplantae; phylum Streptophyta; class Magnoliopsida; order Ranunculales; family Papaveraceae; genus Papaver; species Papaver armeniacum. Next base: position 6,430 of record JAJJWW010011960.1, on the reverse strand, counting down.
GGGTAGTCTCCACTAATGATTGATCAAAGAACTCTAATAATGCATTTCTCCCCGCACCAAATTCGCATCACCGGCATGATTAAATCCATTATTTAACACTCTAACAAGCAAGAAATCCGAATGTAGTTCTCTAACATTTCCAAGTTCAATTATGTCGGTCAAAATCTCCTATGTAAACATACCTAGAAATATGCTAGTGACTCTAAAATCTTTAAAAGTTGGAGGTTTTAAGTAAAACTTTTTTTTTTTTTTTTAAAAACTTTTTTTTTTTTTTTTTTTTTAAATACATGCTTAACCACTCCCCCACACTTAAACCTTACATTGTCCTCAATGTAATTGAATCCTCCTAGTAAAGTCAAGGTGAGAAATTTTAACATGATATGATATGAAACAAGAAAAAGAAATAACAAAAAGCAAAAAGATAAGAAATGCAAAACCTATGGGTTGCCTCCCATTAAGCGCTTGTTTTAAAGTCGACGGCTCTTAGCTCTTGTAAGATTCACTCCTCATATACTAACAATCGAAAATTTGAGGATCCACCCATAATACATTTTGCAAACAATAACTCCATACAAATATTAGCACAAGAAAACAATAGTGAAATTATCGCTCGATAGAAATTTCGCCCACACTTATTCTTTTCCACACTCGGAAGTGTATAAAGAATATAGAATTTGGGAACTTCCATGGTTTCCTTTTGGAAAACCTGCATAGTGTTAGCATCAAGTGTTTCCAATGGTGGATATTTAGAAACAAAATCATCCAAAAATACTTTCGAAGCACATACATTCAAACCAATAAGAGGTAAAGGAGAAGAATCAATATGCAAAGGGTTAGACAAACCTTGCACAATTTCTTGTATTATAGAATCCTCTTCATCCTTAAAAATTCAAGTGAATTACTTACCTCTTGTATATCGTGGTCCTCTATTAAACCTTGCAACCATTCTTCGTCGTTTTCACCTTAACCAAAGTCTTGGCATCATTAAAATCATTGTAAGTTCAATTGGGTCTTCCACAAAATCAATCAATTTGGTTTCATCCTCTAGCATCATCTCTTCAACATTCTCATCATCTAATCGGGCCATTCACTAAAATGATTCTTCGTCGGTATAGATTGTAAGATCTTCATGTGCGGGTGTTACGCGTTTATAACAATAGGTAAGTCACACCCAATCTCCTCCTTTTGAATAGGTGAAGGATCGTTATTATGATCCGGAGTTGGAATAACTTTATCCTTGTTACAATGCTCATACACTTCCGGACTCATATCTTTCCCTAAGGAATTTTTTCCAAGCACTAAATGCATCATCTTCAAGCTCTACCTTTTGAATAGGTTCTTGATCATTATTAAGATCAAGGCTCGAGTAAGCTACACTAGCGTCTTCAAAAGTCTCCAAGGTTGGTTCTTTTCAACACAATCATCTTCATTTTCGGACTCACCATAATAAGAATCTTCATCGGTTTCATAACCTTTATCCCTCGTCGTTTAAGTTCCATATGAATAGTCCTACTAATTTGTAGCACGACAAGCTCTTCCGAGTCTCCATCATCTTCCAATTTGTATAATTTATGTTCGTTTCTCGACGTTCACACGCTTACCACCGTTTATAGAGTTTTTAGATGTATCTCCTCTTTTGGAAAAAGTGAAGAAAAACACGATGAAGAGGGAGTATATTCCAAATTCTCTGTCTAATTACTAGAAAACAAATTGTTAGATGCATAACTATCCTTCCATCCCTGTGATTATCCACTTACATACCCGTCATAAGGTTGTTGATATGTATGAGAATATCCATAAGGTTCTGTAGGAATTTGATCATAGCCAAAAGATTGGTTTTGATTGTATCCTAAGGATGGTTGGAAGTTGTCATAATGTTGAGGTTGAAAACCGTATTGATTGTTGTAATATGCTTGCTCTTGTCCACCATACATGGAAAACCGATACGAAATAAGATTATCGAAAAACCAAGTTAGATACGAAATAGAATCTAACAAAGCAAGAATAAAGCAAAAAGAAAAAATAAAAACAACTAAAATCATCCGTTGCTCCCAGACACGGCGCATAAAATTTGATGCGTGTCGTACCACAACAAATTAATTCAAGATTTTTCCACCTAATTAACAAGTAATATAGTGTAGTCAAGTTCGTTCCCACGAGGAGCAAGAGATTCTAGTTGTAAAAATTGTCACGAAAGGGGGGTGTAAAAAGCAAAAGAAAAATAAACAAAGCAATTAAAAGATAAAATTGAAAACAATAAGAGAGACAAGATCAAGGAATCCTTCTTCGTTGCAAAACAATGATTAAAGTTATGTTCTTTTCTACTTGTTATTAGTCACAGATTATCACCAACCGTAGGATAAGCGAGTCCGCTTAGCTAGCCCCAAAATCCCTTATTTCACCGAGTAACAAGTCCGCTTAGTTATCGATTCTATCCAAAAGAACCACCTTGAGGTTCAGCTTACAAGATGTAATTCCCTGAATGCATTAAGATTTATGAATTTAGGTTTAGTACTAGTAGTTAAACTCGGTTCGCTTGGTTCACTTTCTAGCGTTGTTTCTACACACAATTGCTCCACGGAATCCCTCAAGGTCTCGTGTTTGCTACTTATGTAAAGAGTCAAGAAACGATTACTTATCTCATAACTTTCACTAGCTTTAGATCAAATTAACAAATCAATTTAGTTGGCCACATAAACAATCTATCAATCAATCATGAATGTCTTTAAGATCATTCCTATTAGTAAAAACAAACGATAATCATGTGAAAAACTCAAGATAGAATCAAACAAAACTCAAAACATATATTAAGAACTAGGAGTTCATCCTCAATCAATAATTAAATTAGCTACTCATGCTAAAAGTTCACACCAAGAATAAGAAAAGAAAAGTGTTGTGTGTGTAGAGAGGTGTGTAAAAGATGTAGAAAACTTCTCTATTTATAGGCTTCAATATTCTCCAAATCTTCCAAGGAATAGAATCCTTTTCCTTTAGCAATTCAATTTCCAAATCCAAGTTTTTCTCAACTCTTCATCTTCTCTTTCCAAATTTGAGCCCAATTCTCCTTCCAATTCCTAGTCCAAGTCTTCACACCCATGAGAGAAGTCCATAGAAAATTCTGGAATTTTTGGCTCGCCGGAAAACTGGTATTATGGCCGGAATCCGGCCAGGAATAGTCACTTGCCACCCGAAAATTTCTCCGTCAAGGGAATATTCGACGGAATATTCCAGTCCACCGTTAGGACTAACGGTCAAATCAGTCAAACTGTTAGTCAGCGGGTCAAGGGAGAAGGAGAGTCAGACTTGAGTTAGCTTCTGACTCAGCTGAGTCAGTTACTGAGTCAGCTGCTTACTCGGTTGACTTGATCGGCTGCTTCACTGAATCGGCTGGATCACCTGAACCTACTGGATCACCTAGGATTGACTGTAGGAAGAGAAATTTGGGCGGAGTTCTGTTTATCTCGGGGCTTTCTCGGGCCAATTTCCCGCCGATCTTTTTCCATGCCCGTGACATTCCTAGCATACATCTAAAAGCAATTCCATTCCCACTATTCATTGCAATCATTCATACACCTCCATTCTATAACACCCTTGGCTACGCTTCATAATCTCCCCGCAATGCCATATACATCCTGCGAGTTAGCTCATGTCGTTCCACTGTTTAGCGAAAGACCATGACAAGCCCATAATCACTCCATCGAACTTGTAATCAATCATCACGGAACTTAGCTTCACCGGCAACGACCATCGACTCAATCTTCTCGACCCGCACCACCGGTTCTCTCTCAAAACCTTTACCACCACCTGATGACTTCACTCATACTTCCATGTTACGAGACCCATTCATCTTAACAGCACCTCTTCCCTGCTTAGCAATCACCTTCTCAGCCACAACCTTCAACAACAATCGAACCCAGAACCGAAAGTAAAAAACCCCCAATTCCAACTACAACCCATCCGTTTGAACCCATCTCTGAGGCAACAGTGCTTAAACCAAATCACCAAAACTCCTTTCAATCGATACCCGGTAAACCATCACTGCATTCTGATCCAATCCACCTATTTCCACCTTACTCGACATCATAGCACCACCGATTCTTCAAACCCCGATAATTCATCTTCCATGGTTCAATCATTCTTCCAATTTCTCCCCCTAAATGACCTTGGCCAATGACAAGTGTATCATCTTCAAGCACTCAAATCCTATGATAATCTTCAATCTTCTTCTCGATTCAGAGGTTGACGTCAACAGCTCCACATCTCGATTCTCAACACCAACAAAACCTAATTTCTTATCGATTTCAATTCAAAGAAGAATATCACATATTCGAACCCTAATCAATCCACCAAACTCAAACCCCAATTTTGTCTTCTCGCTCTAAGAATCGATCTACGATTTAATTCTCTTCTCGGTTTCATACCCATTCCACTGCACCACCATCTTCGATTTCTTCCTCCCCGAGTTCCATTTCTCGATCTCCTTCTCTTGGTTCTGATTGAAACCCAATCTTCAACCTACACCGCATCTTCCATCACCCACTCGCCTTCTTAATCTCTTCTCAATCTCTTGGAAGTGCGGCTTTTTTTGGTTTCTCAATTTCAATCTAATGATTGAGATATAATATCTCATGAATATAGGGTTGGGTAATAATTTGGGTGAAGTGGGTTTGGATCCGGGTTTCGGGTTTGGATCCCATCTAAGCCATGGATAGGACCGACCCAATTGGATGCTATCCAAGATAACCATCCTCGGATAAGGGCTACCCGATGTTAGTAACACCCATCGCCGAGTGATAAGGGGTACCACTGAATGAGAGCCCCTTAACCACCTCTCGGGCTCCAAATAGTCTTCGCCTTGATAAAATGACCTTTTTGCCCTTTTGGCTCAAATTGGGTGCTTTCTTCTTCTTTCCTCCTCCGTGCGACTCCAAAGTAGCTATAAAACTCAAAACAAGCATAAAATACATAATTTACAAGAAAAATAGCAAAGAAAGCATAAACAATAGATAGTAAATAGGATGTATTCTACACCCTATCATTTATCCATGTGATTTGTTGACTCCAGATATTGATGTCCATAGTGCGACTATCTGAGTAGAGCTCTGTCACTTATATGTGAATTTTAGTATGCTTGAGTGCAAACTCGTGTACAAAGAATTGGAATTTCGCATCAAGGTACTTCCTCCCGTAGTCAATGAAAGTATGCCAACCAAGGAGATTCTTTAGTGTCTTCCCGTCTTAACGTAGATAGCTAGTGTCCTGGAGTAAAGGTTTTGTGGGTACACCTCTTGTAAACCCTCCCGAGACTATAATCGGGCCACTAAGATCACCTAGGGTTTAAAGGCTTGTTGCATATGCTAAGTGCAATCGTGATGCCTGCGACAGTGAGTTAGGATTTTATTTTATATTAGATTTGATTAAGGATTAGCAAATAATAAGTTTGGGGGTATTTGATAGATACATTTATGTGTCTAATATGATCTCATTTGTATGTATTGTTAGTGCTCGATTTTGTATTTATTATGGATTTTCATGTCTTTGTAGGTGTTTTTGGAGAAATACACTTGTGCGGAGAAATTAGCTCGAAAAGTGGAATTTGCACTATTGGGAGAAATTACAAAAGCACCAAAGAATTGATAAGGGCACCACCGGGAATTACTAAAGGCACCCTGTGTCAGAGTGGTAAGGGGCACTTCAATGGATAAGGGGTACCTACATGTTATCGGCACCCCAGCAGAGGATGGGGGGCACCCATCTTCATTGTTTAAGAAACAAAATTGGCGGGAAATTGTTCTTCGTAACAACGAACTTCCGTGAGAAGAATTTGGTCGAGTTGTTATTGGAGTTTTTCACGGGAATGGATTACGATAGGCTTGTGGAGATAAAACGAAGTCCGATAAACGTCTTAGATTCGACAAAATAGGAAAAATCATCAAGTTTACGAAAACATGGAGGTGGAAACATTGTCGGTCCGGAAGCGATTTGGGGAAGATTTTATGCGAGTTTCTCATTTGATTTGTATCATACCATCTTGCGATAACAAAAAAGGTTGGTAAGGAAGTTGGTTGCGATAAAATGGCGATTCCATCGTATTCTCGGTAAACGGGAAGGTTTATGTAGGATTAGAATATCGCAACATCAATACCATTGCGAAACCATTATACAACACATTGCGAAGACATCAATTGATTACAGAAATGACGCGACAGATGACGACAGCCTAAACACGAGAAAGATGTGGAGACCTAGCGAGATTTAGGAGTGTTACGAAATTTAACATTTGTATACTTGCGAGAATATCGTGTCGATCCGAAAATAAAGGACGTTGTCACCCACTATGTAATATCCTATATAAAGAGCTTCGAACAGGCTTAAGGTAGGAGAGATCTTTTGAGAGTGGAGAGAAAGTTTTGAGGAGAGAGAAAGTTTA